>JAEIGH010000489.1:0-38655 GCA_018903575.1 Drosophila saltans
GTATGGAACAGTCTCAGGACACATCAATTTGCCGCGGACGGCATCCAAAGCCGCTCCCTTAAGGCACTTTTGTAGACGAATTAAATTCTCCTCGTTGCTCATTCCACATCTTTCAGTGGATTGCTCGTAGTGGCTGATAAACAACAGCCACTCTTCGGGTTTGCCCGAAAATGTCGGCAGATCTCTGCTCAGCACCTGGCGCGCAGCTATCTGGTCAGCTGATAGCGTATTTTTTCTCCAATCCGTATTTCCAAATCGCAGCCCTGTACTTGGCGTGGCATGCTTAGTAAATTCGTTGCTGAAATTAGCCGTATTTGCCAAGAAAGGCAAACTTGCTCCTCCAACGGTTGGTGGTGGCGCCGGCGCAGACCATGCCGAAGGATCGGGTACCCTTGGCCGTTCAATCGTTGTACAATCTCCCATGCGAGTAGCAAACATTCCATCAAGAATCGCGTTGTGCGATAACGAAGGCAAAGCGTTGCTTCTTGAAGGTGTCGATGTCGTTTGAGCATCCGACTCCTGGTTGTTAGACACCCTTCCAGCCTGTGGTGCTATAGAGCTCACCAAATATTCTTGGCTCTTAGCATCGGTCACTGCTGCTTGTCCATCTTGGTCTTTCATTGTGCTGCTGCGTCTATGTTATGCAACAATTGAGGTTAGATTAGATTAACCGCAAACTATACACGTGTTTCTCTATCTCCCTCTCGCTTCCTCTCTCAGCAAGTCGGTTCGTTGTTCACGTCTGCCGCAATTGCTCTCACGGAGAAAGTTCTGGAAGAGTCTCCACGTGGCGCTTTGGTACTTGACGCCAGGCAAGTACTCCAAAACCACGAATCTTATGCGAAAGAAATATTCTGCTGCGCACGAATATTTCTGGAGCCAGGAAAGTATTTCAGATCCAAGAATATATTTCTGGAGCAAGAAAATATTTCAGAATGTTGGCTCGCTGGCCGACGTTGAGCATCTCTAAAAATAAACAGTTATTTCTAGCCTTTATTCGTTTATACCGCTTTGGTACCGCTTTGTATTTGGTTTGTATTCGGTTCGGTTTGTACACGGTTTGCTGAAATCTTTTTATAAAATTCTTATTAGATAACAATTCATTTTTACAATTCATTTTTACAATTCATTTTTACAATTCATTTTCTTACATTTGTGTTCTTTTTACTCACGTCTGCCCTTTCTGCTTGCCAAATTAACTCTCAACTTGAGCAGTCGCAGCGACTGCAGTTGAGCCGAAATGGCAGACACAAAGAGAGCAATTTTATAATAATACGGGACTTTCGGATAAAGGTCAGGGGCGTACTTATAATAAACTATGTTGGCGCGGGGCGCACTTAATTCGCACCGCAACAGTATTAGTATTTCTAAACTTTTTGTAGTCCTTACTCTTACATTTCTGTGCTTCTTCAGACAGCTCTCCAATTGGTAAGCACTGATACTCGATTAAATCCTTTCCATGAGCCAAAATCCTATGTACTGTGGGGGTTAGCTTCTTGTGAGGCTACAATTCAGTCAAAAGTTCAGCTGTTTTCGATGCATATTCGGCAAATTTAGTACCATTTATCATTTCCTTGCAGTTTAGAACATTAAGGATAACAGCCAACCTTTTAATGATCTCATGATTAACACCTGTTATCAATGATGTTATATGATCATTTTCGAAAAATTTCCTCGCAGTATTTCCATCATTCGTATTCCCGTATCCGTACTTTGGGCAGTCAACTTTTAATCCAAGCTTGCGGGAGAACTCAGCTTGTATAATTTCCTTTCTGCTTTGCATATCCTCTCGAGGTGTATTCTCGGTTTTTGCTTCTCCTGGCCGAGGAATTGTGTAGGCTAACTTCAAAATAAATTCCATGCAATTTATCCTGCAATGCAACGGAGAAATTCCATATTCATAGCAGTTTTCCTCATCCGTTGAACTGTCTGAATTGTGAAAGTCTTTTTTGAGTTTTTTTTGCATATGGGGCATCTTAAAGTCGAGGTGGTGTTTGTAATATCCTTCAACACTTTTCCATCAATCATTGTGAGGAAAAAATCAAACTTAACCGTTATCGTCATTCCACTCTTGGTTTGAATAACAGTTGGTTCCAGATGGCTAATTTGATTTTTTATGTCGCTGACAGTTGATTTGATTAATTCCGATGTTTTCTTTGCATATTTAAAGAAAATAGGCCGACAATAGTGAATCGAAGATGGTCGAACATTTCTCCAATGTTCAGAAGTTTCACTTCTGAGACGTAAAAGGAACTACAGAAGCCATAAACATATTTTCATCAGAAATTGTTTCGTCATCGGTTTTTATGACTTGTTTGTAGGCGCTTTGTCCAGATGATCCATCGCATCCCCATTTATTCAGTAGAGTTAGATTTTTAGGAAGTAGCTCCACCTGTGCTTCCGGCAAACTTTCAATTAGACGCCTCGCAGTGTGATCCATCAAGTCCTGTAGTTTTACTTCTGCCGATATCTCTGTGATTATTTTATTGGCAGGGACTGCATCCTTTTTGGCAAGATTTCATATTTATCCTTGCTTAATCCCAAGTCCATAAACAAGGAAAACGCTTCTTGGTTACTGTATTTGGTGACGAGAATGTTGGGTGGCGTCGGAATACTTTCCTTAATCCTGGTCATCCGCATTGGACTGGCAGTCAGAACAGCTTTTGTTACAGTCGATTTAGTTGTTTCCTGTTCCCTTGAATATTTCTAAGATAGCGCTTGTGACAGATTCTCTGTTGTAAAGCTTTCTCGAACATTCCCGAGCTTACGTTTGCTTGTAACAGATGAACACTCTTCAATATTCTTAGGTGGCCTTCCTCTTCCTTGGCTAGTAGATGGGTAAACTTCTTCCTCTCTTGAATACTCTATTGAATCCTCTATTGAATCCAATGATGTAGACTGCTCAAGCCAGTTTTCGTAGATCCCAATAAATTCAGAGTTTTTTTTTTGAGACCCACTCCATTTTCGTTTCACGTTAATGTAGGTGTTTTTAAGTTTCGTCACAATCTCCTTGCTAACGTCTTCGGGTACAAGGCCCATCACTTTAAGGAATTCTGATACAAATTCATTTTGATTTTTAACGGCCCGAAAAACTTCAAAAATCCTAGAATTCTTCAAATCCATTTTTCCACTTTAAATTATAATTGAATTATATTCAAGAATACAATTCAACAAAAAAGCTGTTTCCTCTTATGAAGTCAAGAACAAACTGTCTCGAACAAGTGCAATAGTTTGCAATTTATACCATTTTTTCTTAAATCATTAGGTAAAAAACATTTTTGCATCATTGCAAACTATTGCACTTGTTTGTAATAACCTTTTTTGATTAATTAGGTAACAACAAAATTGGTTTCCAAATTGAATCAGGTAATCGGGGAAATCCAAAAAATTAATAAACAATGTAGGTAGACCCGATTTTCTATGACCTAAAATATTATTTACCTATTTTCTAAGACCTTCTAAACATGTAAACATCGTCAGGTAGTATTTCAGACGCGATTTTACACACACGCTGCTGACAAATTTGCATGCGCTCTTCTTCTTCCTTGTACCTGAAACGCGTTTTTAACGCGAGGTTGCATTAGTTTTTTGAATTTTTGACAAATTTGCGCAAAAAAGCGCAAGACTACACTATATAGGTCTGATATTCCCTCTATCACGTGTATATAATTATATCGTGAATCTCCGTGAATCTCTGTTGTTTTCCCCCACCAGTGGTAAAAGACAAAGAGGTTGACCAGCTCTTTAAGGTCTGCGATCTAGCTACGTTATATGCTAAGACCAGCTAAAGGTAGCAAAATAAAAAACTCCTGTTTTCCCCCACCAGTGGTAAGAAGCGGAGTATAATTGAAAATATTTAAAAAAATATTTAATTCAAAAAAAGTGCGTTTAAAAGGCAGTTTGCTGTGGAGCAATTGCAAAAATTCGGTGTCGTCAAAAATTTGGTGTGGCATAAGTTTGAAGCCAATATATCGAACTCGCGTAAAAAAGGAAACAACATTCCGGTGTGAGTGAGCAAAAATAAACAAAAATGAAGCAAGCAAGTCGTCCCTGCCGACATTGAGTATACCCTGTACCAACTAGTTATATTAAATGAAATAGAATATCCTCGAAATCGCCATAAATTTCATGCAAAATTCTCTATAACATGCAGCAACAGCGAACGCATACTGTCTCGCTCACTCTTGGCAGCCAATGTCGCCTTGGCAATTCAGTGCAAAAGTCATATAGGTATATCTCCGATATTTATTGTCCGATTTTGACTAAATTTGGTCACCTGGTGCAGTTTGGGTATATAATTAGGTGTGCCAAGTAAGAATACGATATCTTTAATACAGCTCTAGTAATACGTTTTCGCGATTTGCGGGGGCGGAAGTGGGCGTGGCAAAAATTTGAAATAAACTTGATCTGTGTACACACTAGACGCATGTTCACACCAAATTTGGATGCTCTATCTTTTATAGTCTCTGAGATCTAGGTGTTCATACGGACGGACGGACGGACAGACGGACAGACGGACGGACGGACAGACGGACAGACGGACAGACGGACAGACGGACATGTCTCAATCGACTCGGCTGTTGATGCTGATCAGGAATATATATACTTTATAGGGTCGGAAATGCTTAATTCTGCCTGTTACATACATTTTGGCGACTTTAATATACCCTTTTACCCTATGGGTACAGGGTATAATGAAGCAAGCAAGTCGTCCCTGCCGACATTGAGTATACCCTGTACCAACTAGTTATATTAAATGAAATAGAATATCCTCGAAATCTCCATAAATTTCATGCAAAATTCTCTATAACATGCAGCAACAGCGAACGCATACTGTCTCGCTCACTCTTGGCAGCCAATGTCGCCTTGGCAATTCAGTGCAAAAATCATATAGGTATATCTCCGATATTTATTGTCCGATTTTGACTAAATTTGGTCAGCTGGTCCAGTTTTGATATATAATTAGGTGTGCCAAGTAAGAATACGATATCTTTAATACAGCTCTAGTAATACGTTTTCGCGATTTGCGGGGGCGGAAGTGGGCGTGGCAAAAATTTGAAATAAACTTGATCTGTGTACACACTAGACGCATGTTCACACCAAATTTGGATGCTCTATCTTTTATAGTCTCTGAGATCTAGGTGTTCATACGGACGAACGGACGGACAGACGGACGGACGGACAGACGGACAGACGGACGGACGGACAGACGGACAGACGGACAGACGGACATGTCTCAATCGACTCGGCTGTTGATGCTGATCAAGAATATATATACTTTATAGGGTCGGAAATGCTTAATTCTGCCTGTTACATACATTTTGGCGACTTTAATATACCCTTTTACCCTATGGGTACAGGGTATAAAAAGACAGACTAATAGACAGTTTCATTCATGAGTGCCAGTGGCAGGAACAGTGTCAAAGAGTCAGTGACCAGAGTATACGCTGTGGCAGTATACAGTGGAAGTAAGAATCCCGAGAATTCCCTAAGACGTGGGCGCAAAGAGGAAGCCGTTTCACAACGCCCATAATCACCTATCAAGAAGGAAGGACGGCATCAGCAGCAGCAACAGCAACAACACCAGCAATAGATGTCCGTAAAGTTTGCGACGGTCTGTTAATGCCGAGTTAGCGACGGTCGCTGATAACCCACTGTTACCTTTTTTTGATTTTTTTAAAATTCAATTATTTAGTTAATAACAAACTTATTTGATCCAAATAAAGATTAGATTTTTTAAAAATACCATTATCTATAAATATTATTAGCTTTTGGGCGGTTTTAAACATTGGAAGTATGAAAATTTTGACCATGAAAAAATTAGGTCCCCACATTTTGGCTCTCTATACAACGCAACAATGCATATTTCTCAGTAGTGTCTCCGACCACCACAACAACAACAAGTGCTGAATCCAAAAGTGCAAGTACGAAGTACAAATTGCTCACGCCAACCAGCAACAACAATTTGTCTTGGAGCGCCCAATGCGCTTCACCCTCAAATTCGCTGACACCGGAAGTGTTAATTGGGTCATTGGGTTCGCCGACCGCAGTCAGCGCGCTCACAACAAGAACAATTGCATCTACTGCTTCAACGACAACTTCAACAGCCGCAAAGTGTGCAATAGCTTCAATCACCGTCCAGCAGACTACCTCAACAAAAACTGACCAACCAGTGACGGTGAATCCAAAGTCACCTGTTCAGACTGGTATGGACAGATACATTAATATAAACAAGCGAAAGCCCTCAGAAAGGGATCCCAAGAAGGAGTTTCCCAAATTAAACCCTCTGTAGCCAAGCCACCACCATTCTATATTCGTGGTGCAAACTGCACTTCACTGGTGCCGAAATTGGTAACGCTAGTTGGTCAAAACAACTTTTATGTGACACCACTCAATAGGGGTAACATAAAAGAGACCAAAGTGCAAGCCAAAAGTGAAGAATTCTATCGTACTGTTGAAAAGTACTTTAAAAAGGAAAGTGTGAATTTCTACACATTCCAGCTAAAGAGTGCCAAAGGCCTTCAAGTGGTTATCAAAGGCATTGAACCAACGGTTCCGACGCAGGAAATAGTGGAAGCATTTGAAGAGAAGGGCTTTGAGGTAAAGTCCGTCTCAAACATACTGTACAGAAATAAAGTGCTGCAACTTCTATTCAAAGTGGAGTTACAGCCCACATGCGATAGAAAACTTAAACCTTACACAGTGCACCCTATATACAATCTTCAACTTCTGCTACATCGCAGAATTACTGTCGAAGAGCCGCATAAGAGGGGACCTCCGGTACAATGCACTAATTGCCAGGAGTTTGGGCACACAAAGTCCTTCTGCAGCCTTCCCCCAGTTTGCGTTGGCTGTGGACAAACTCAAAAACATTGTGTCTGCACCGATGACAAATCAAATACAAATACAAGGAAGTGCGGCAATTGTGGTGGTAATCACACAGCGAACTACAGAGGATGCCCTGTTTATAAAGAACTCAAGGCCCGCCTCAACGCGAAGTAATCAACGGCTCGCATCCAGGGCTCGGCACTAATTCCCTCTCAAACAACACCGGGAATATTTTTCTCAAGAGCCGTAAGGTCATCAGCGACTCCAATAACAACTACTCCTGGAGTAACTTTTGCAAGCGTGCTACGCAACGGAAATGCACAGCCCACTCAAACAAAAGATTCCGCTACCATACAATCTAACGCAGCCCCAAGTCCATCCGTACTTGGCCAGAACCCCAACGGAATCGAAACGTTGTTGATCTCGCTAAATCAAAACATGACAAATTTCATGACGTTCATGCAAAATTGCATGCAGGAACTGATGCGGAATCAGAACCTGCTTATTCAAAAGCTTATGGACAATAACAAATAATGTCAGCACTACATATAGGCCTCTGGAATGCAAACGGCATTTCCAAGCACAAACAAGAATTGTCACTGTTTCTGGACTCAAATGATATTGATATTATGCTGTTATCGGAAGCACACCTAACAAACAAAAACAACTTTCAAATACCCAAATATGCATTCTACGCAACAAATCACCCAGACGGCGAGGCTCACGGAGGAACTGGTATCCTAATCAAAAACCGGATTAAACACTGTCTACACAATGGATTTGCCAAACAATACCTACAAGCAACTTCAATAAGTGTCCAAACCACTTTCGGCAGTACAACCGTGGCTGCACTTTACTGTCCACCACGATTCTCAATCTCGGAAAAAGAGTTTGCTGATTTCTTCAATACACTCGGAGTACGATTTATTGCTGCAGGAGACTACAACGTCAAGCACCCTCATTGGGGATCCCGCCTGGTAAATCCTAAATTCAAACAGCTGTATAACACAATCATCAACCCAGCAAACAAAATGGGCTATGCCTCACCGAATAAGCCCACGTACTGGCCAGCAGATCCACGCAAGCTCCCAGATCTAATAGACTTTGCAATCACCAGGGTTTTCAGTAGTTTTCACTATATTAACAGAACCACAAATAATAAAGCAACCACTCGGGCTAACAAATTGCAAAACAAACTGGCTCAGATTTAAAAAATACATAAGCACCCATATCGAGCTAAATCCCAAACTGGACGACGAAGAAGACATCGAGCTTTGCACCTCTGCACTAGAGTCTACGCTTATTGAAGCCGCAGATATCTCTACCCCAATTATCAGTCACACCCAGAAAAAACACAAGTCTAACAACCGACTAATTGAACCACTTCTAGCAGACAAAAGACGGCTGGCAAATGTCTCGATCACCGGCAGCAAAACATCGCCTAAAGGCAGCTTCGCGAACTCTAGCAAAAGCGCTTAGGCAAGAAGAAGCAAGGACACAGCGGCAATATATCGAGAAGCTCTCCCCTACCAGCACCAAATATCCGCTGTGGAAAGCACATCCATCCAGCCGAGATAATTTCACCTTTACGTTGCTCAACTGGCAAATGGGCCCGCTCAGACGAAGAAAGAGCACTCATCTTTGCAGCTCATCTAAAAACGGTCTTTCTTCCAAATCCGTCAACAAACTCTTTTCAGCTCCCCTCCTTGCGCACCCCAATGGAAAGTGAGCAACCGAAATTCCAAGCGGAGGAAATTTCTGCAATTATTAAAAACTACCTTAACCCAAGAAAGTCGCCCGGCCATGACAAAATAACCCAAAAATTATCCGAGAACTCCCGATCTGTGCTGTGAGACACATCTGCAAACTCTTCAACGCGATAGTAAAAACTGGTCACATTCCCATAAGCTGGAAAAAATCAGTAATCATTATGATCCCAAAACCCGGAAAGGACAAAACACAGCCATCATCGTACAGACCAATCAGTTTATTGCCAAGTCTTTCTAAACTATTTGAAAAGGTCATACTCCGTATGGCACAATTAAGCAAGTCAACCGTATAACCTCAGAGATCCGCACAGCATTCGAGCAAAAAGAATATTGCACAGCAATTTTTCTCGACGTCGCCCACGCCTTTGACCGAGTCTGGCTTGATGGCCTAATATATAAAATAAAAGCGACGCTTCCACAATATACACACAAGCTAATGGAATCTTATCTATCCAACAGAAAATTCGCTGTACGATGTAATAGCTTCACCTCTGATGACTTCGAATCAAAAGCAGGTGTACCTCAAGGCAGCGTGCTGGGCCCAACTCTGTACCTTTGTACACAGCGGACATACCAACAAGCCCTACACTCTAGAGCCGCTCCAAATGTCCGATCAAAGCTGCTGAGCAACTGGCAACCCACCTAAAGGAGGTAGAAAAGTGGCTAGCAGATTGGCGCATCCGTGTAAATGAACAGAAATGCAAACACGTTACGTTTACCCTCAATAGAAGAAACTGCCCATCATTGACGCTCAATAATGTGCCAGTGCCTCAATCCGACGATGTTGTATATCTTGCAGTTCACCTGGTCAGAAGGTTAACTTGGCGTAGGCACATCAAAGCCAAGAAAAAGCAGCTAAAGCTTAAAGCAACCGGACTACATTGGCTTATCAATGCAGGATCTCCACTATGTTTAGAGCTCAAAGTTCTTCTCTACAACTCGGTATTAAAACCCATCTGAACATATGGCTCTGCGCTATGGGGAAACGCAAGCAAGAGCAACATCGAAACCATACAAAGGGCTCAATCCATGGTTCTCAGAACCATCACGGGAGCACCTTGGTATATCGGTAATGAAAATGTACAGAAAGACCTACGTATTCCTAGGGTAAAAACCGAAATAAAGGTACAACAGCTTAAGTACACCGCTAAACTGCAGGCACACCCGAATACCCTGGCCAAATCATTAACACGAGTACGTGAAAGTACTCGGCTTCAACGAAACGACCTCCCAACCCTCTAGTAATTAATCAGGGCCATAGATCAATGTAGCATCTTTCAGATGTTAGGTTATGTGTTAGATTAAGATAAACCTAGAAAATTGTTGTTAGTCTTATAAGCCTATATAAGAGATCCAACAAACAAATACAACGTTAAAAAAAAAAAAAAATATTGCTGGCCAAATAACGAGACTCACAGCACGTGGCTCGCAATGGACGGTAGTTCAGTTTATGCTCTATATATTTAAAAATATCTCCACAAAATTTGATCAAAATCGTTAGACTAGTTTTTGAGATATATCAAAAAACGTAAGCAAGTCTTGGGTATGAAAATAATTACATATATAAGAGGGTACAAATTGGCGAAAAGCAGTTGGCAGGTGGAGTGATATTTATTGGTCACTCTTTTTGCGAAATAAAAATCGTCGTTATCTCTCACAGCTCGTGGCTCAACATTGTTGGAAATGACTCTGTTGAGTTCGACAATTAGGGGCGAATTTTTAGCAGACCAACACCAGTAAATTTCCATAAACTTCATTTATTAATCACTTCAACTTTTATACTATTGCACGTGTAGGTGCTGGATTATATATATGTGTAGATTTATAGCTTATGGTACTAAATGTAGGTACAGCTTTAAGTGCCCTAAGTCGCTTCCTTAGTCAAACTAAAACTTCAATTGCATAGCAACAAGCAAAGACCCACTAAAGCAACTTAAAGCACAATAAGTAGCGGTTAATTTCCCAGCACATAGGCTGCCGCTATGAACGAATAAGCAAAGGAAAGAATTGAACAAAATCCAAAGCTTATAAATTTAACCCTATATGGCCGCTAGGCAAATATTGCATTTCGGCGGCAACATTCTCCCCCCCGTAAACTTGTCCGCTTCAGGGGCTGGTTTCGCTTCCGCATTGCCGAAGTCCAATACAGCCACTTTAGCCACTGGCCTTTGTAGAGTTCCGCTTGCAGTTTTGATAACCACTCGCCGTACTTGGTTATCTTTCGCTAGTATTATTTCCTTCACTATCCCTTTTGGCCAGTTGTTGCGGGGTAAATTTTCTTCGACTACTAGAACGACGTCTCCAACTGCTACTGGTGGTCTCTTTGCGAAGCATTTTCCTCGTCTGGCCAAGTGCGGAACGTATTCCCGCACCCAGCGCTTCCAAAATTGGTCGGAAAATTGTTGTACGGCTTTCCATGAATGCTGCACAGTAGAAGTTGTGTCGAAGATTGGCTTATAGCCACTCGCTGATCCGATTAGCAGATGGTTTGGCGTTATTGCTTCACCGTCTTTGCTATCTAGAGAAACGAAAGTAAGAGGTCTAGAATTAAGAACGTATTCTACCTCCTATGCTCCCCCCATATGAGGAGCCGCTGGTGGATTGAAATTAAAATTGATCTTTTGGAACTCGTCGCACATGATCTTTTCCGCAGCTTTGAAATTGGTACCATTGTCGCTATATATCTCCCTTGGTGCCTCGCCGATTGCAGAAGTTTCGAATGCACATAATGCATGACGCGGTATCCAGGGAGCAGGCCAATTCCAAATGCACGGCTCTTATAGTAAGGCATGTAAAAATAGCGCCCCACCTTTTCTCCCGTCGACGACCTACCGTAACAAGTAGAGGCCCAAAGTAGTCGATCCCGACATACATAAAGGGACGTTGGTAGGCGGCTAATCTGGCTACTGGCAGGGTGCCATTTGTGGCAAGACGGGCTTAGCACTTTGGTTCTTGCAGCGTTGACACTGCTTTCGCATGCTTTTATACAGGACTCGCAGACGTGGTATGTAGTAGATTCCTCGGATTCTGTTGATACACGTCTCAAGGGACGTGTGATGTATTTCCTGATGATACCAATTGATTATCAGCCTCGTGACGTGGTGCCCATATGGAAGCACTATTTGGTTTTGGCTGCATAGGTTTTCATCTAGGAAAATATTCAAACATATTAGTTTGGAATTTGCTTTTATAGGTTTACCTCGCGTTAAATTGCAGACTTCTGATTCAAATTCAGACATCTGCACATGTCTTAGGATGAATATCTGAGCTCGCTGAATCATCTCGTAAGAAACTTCTTGAGGTGGCGATATTTTTCTGTGTCTTGCCAACAGCTTTTCTATGTAGAAGATGAAACGAGCTGCGGCCAGTCTGCGCCAGTCGGAAAAGTATTCGGTGTTGATTATTGGTTCCAGCCTTGGATTGCTGATGAAGAATAAGTTATGCTTGACTTCAGCGTTGCTTAGTGGACCCAGGGCGTCACATTTTGGCCATTCGGAGACGTCTTCCAGTAAAAACTCTGGTCCGTTGAACCATTTGGTGAATTTATTTGCAGTAGTTGCCTTGGTGGCCAAGTCTGCAGGGTTTTGATGGGTAGGCACCAGTGTTTCCCCAACTCGGTGCATTACGAACTGCTGAAACTTGCGTGGATCCATTCGTAGCCATTTGAGCACCGTCTTGAAGTCGGACCAGTACCAGCTAGAATTTATTGGCAACCGTTTATTTTCTCTAATGCGGTTACTCAGCTTTGCTCCAATGGCTGCAGCTTGCAGTTCCATCCTTGGTATGGACATTGGATTAAGCGGGGCCACCTTTGCCTTGGAGGCCACGAGGCTAAGATAAGTTGTTTCTCCTTGGCGTATTCTCAAATAACAGACTGCTGCGTAAGCCGTTTCGACGAATGTGTGTAACTGAACATCGCGCGGGCGTTCGCCCGTTTAGAAATAACATCTGGGAATTATTACATCATCAACAGTTGGTAGGAGTCGTTTCCATCGCGTCCACTTAGGCAATAGTTCGTCGGGGGAGGTTGTCGTCCCAACCGATACCACTTCTCCAGACATCTTGCAGAAGAATTTTCAGCTCTATGGTGAAGCACGAGATAAAGCCGAGTGGATCGAACATTGACATCAGTACTTGAAGAAGCTCGCGCTTTGTTGGTGTTCTTTCGTTTTCAAAGTTATTGCGTCTCAGCCTGGCAAACTTGCAGATGAATATGAAGTCATCAGAATCTGGCCTCCAGTACAGGCCAAGTAACTTCTCGGTTGCAGCAATTTCAATTGCCTTGGCAGATGTTGATGTTGTTTCGCTGCCAAGCGCGAGTAATACCTCCTGAGAATTCGACCACCAGTTGCGAATATGAAAGCCACACGCTGCATGGATATTTCGCACTTGAATCGCCATGTCTGCAACTTTTGTGTTGCCGTCGTCCCTGTAGATCAAGTCGTCCACGTAGTGGACATAAACATATGGTTTATGTCTATCGGAGTTCTCGTCGAGCCAAAGGAACCTCTGGAAATGCCTGTCGGGTGGTCTCACACGAATTTGGTGAAACATTTCCGCAATGTCGCCACAGATCGCAACACATCCTACTCTAAAGAAGATAAGTAGATCCAATAGCGAGTTCAGCAGGTCCGGTCCGCTGTGAATAAAATCATTTAGGGCTTTTCCTCCTGAACCCTTTTTGGCTTGTTGGGATTTCTGGTGATGAAGGTCGGCAGATACCATACTCGATTATTTGGTACAGCAATTTCCTCCGGAGTCAACTTTCGCGCGTAGCCCTTGTCGACGACGTTATCCACCTCCTTTTGAATTAACTCTCTCAGGTTGGGTTAGCGAGAAAATTGTCGTTGTAGGCATTTGAGGCGAGCGAATGCGTATTCGTAGCTGCTACAATTGACTGTCACCGCGATCGGACGTACTTTTTATTGCACTCCGCGAGTTCTTCGGTGTTAGCGCAATAAAACAACGCTAAAACAACAAAGTGACAGGGCTCCCAGTCGCCGCAGAGACGCCTAACTATAATTATATTGTTATTTGTATCTACAAATAGCAATACTTAGTAAATAACTAAATTTACTAGTAATGCCAACGCGTCAAGAGATTAACTCGGGCCCTTCTTCACTAGACTCTCGCCAGCAGAAACTACAAGAACAAATTCTTCACCAACAAAACGAGCGTCGGCTCTCTGTGCAACGCAACAATGCGTATTTCTCAGTAGTACCTCCAACTACCACAACTACAACGAGCGCTGAATCCAAAAGTGCAAGTACGAGCAAATTGCTTACACCAACCAGCAACAACAATTTGTCTTGGAGCGCCCAATGCGCTTCACCGTCAAATTCGCTGACACCTGAAGTGTTAATTGGGTCATCGGGTTCGCCGAATGCCGTTAGCGCGCTCACAACAACAACAATTGCAGCTACTGCTCCAACAACAACTCTAACAGCAGCAACGTCTGCAATACCTTCGATCACCGTCCAGCAGACTACCTCAACAAAATCTGCCCATCCAGTGACGATGAATGCAAAGTCACCTGTTCAGACTGGTATGGACAGATACATTAATATAAACAAGCGAAAGCTCAGCCCTCAGACAAAAAGGGGCAACACTCCCAAGATGTCGAAAAACAACATTGTTGAACAAAAAGCATTGGAAAGCAATAGATTCCAAATATTGGCAAATCAGCCGGAATCTCAAGAAGGAGATTCCCAAATTCAACCCTCTGTAGCCAAGCCACCACCATTCTATATCCGTGGTGCAAACTGCACTTCTTTGGTGCCGAAATTGGTAGCGCTAGTTGGTCAAAACAACTTTTATGTGACACCACTCAATAGGGGTAACATAAAAGAGATCAAAGTTCAAGCCAAAAGTGAAGAATTCTATCGTACTATTGAAAAGTACTTTAGAAAGGAAAGTGTGAATTTCTACACATTCCAACTAAAGAGTGCCAAAGGCCTTCAACCGGTGATCAAAGGCATTGAACCAACGGTTCCGACTCAGGAAATAGTTGAAGCATTGGAAGAGAAGGGCTTTGAGGTAAAGTCCGTCTCAAACATACTGAACAGAAATAAAGTGCCGCAACCTCTATTCAACGTGGAGTTACAGCCCACATGCGATAAAAAACTTAAACCTAGTACAGTGCACCCTATATGCAATCTTCAACTTCTGCTACATCGCAGAATTACTGTCGAAGAGCCGCATAAGAGGGGACCTCCGGTACAATGCACTAATTGCCAGGAGTTTGGGCACACAAAGTCCTTCTGCAGCCTTCGCCCAGTTTGCGTTGGCGAACGCGAAGAAATCAACGGCTCGTATCCAGGGCTCGACACTAACTCCCTCTCAAACAACACCGGGAATATTCTTCTCAAGAGCTGTAAGGTCATCAGCGACCCCAATATCAACTACTCCTGGAGTAACTTTTGCAAGCGTGCTACGCAACGGAAATGCGCAGCCCACTCAAACAATAGATCCCGCTACCATTCAATCTAACGCGGCCCCAAGTCCATCCGTTCTTGGCCAGAACCCCAACGGGATCGAAACATTGTTAATCTCGCTCAACCAAAACATGACAAATTTCATGACGTTCATGCAAAATTGCATGCAGGAACTGATGCGGAATCAGAACTTGCTTATTCAAAAGCTTATGGACAATAACAAATAATGTCAGCACTACATATAGGCCTCTGGAATGCAAACGGCATTTCCAAGCACAAACAAGAATTGTCACTGTTTCTGGACTCAAATGATATTGATATTATGCTGCTATCAGAAACACACCTCACAATCAAAAATAACTTTCAAATACCCAAATATGTATTCTACGCAACAAATCACCCAGACGGCAAGGCTCACGGAGGAACTGGTATCCTAATCAAAAACCGGATTAAACACTGTAAACACAACACCTACAAGCAACTTCAATAAGTGTCCAAACCACTTTCGGCAGTACAACCGTGGCTGCACTTTACTGCCCACCACGATTCTCAATCTCTGAAATAGAGTTTACTGATTTCTTCAATACACTCGGAGTACGATTTATTGCTGCAGGAGACTACAACGCCAAGCACCCTCACCGAATAAGCCCACGTACTGGCCAGCCAGATCTAATAGACTTTGCAATCACCAGGGGAATTGCGCACAATTTGATAACGGCAGAGTCACTAGCAGTATTGTCATCGGACCACTCGCCAGTAGTTTTCACTATATTATCACAACCACAAATAATAAAGCACCCACTCGGGCTAACAAATTGGAAAACAAACTGGCTCAGATTTAAAAAACACATAAGCACCCATATCGAGCTGAATCCCAAACTGGACGACGAAGAAGACATCGAGCTTTGCACCTCTGCACTAGAGTCGACGCTTATTGAAGCAGCAGATATCTCTACCCCGATTATCAGCCACACGCAGAAAAAACACAAGTCCAACAACCGACTAATTGAACTACTTCTAGCAGACAAAAGACGGCTCAGGTGAGAATGGCAAATGTCTCGATCTCCGGCAGCAAAGCAACGCCTAAAGGCAGCTTCGCGAACTCTAGCAAAGGCGCTGAGGCAGGAAGAAGCAAGGACACAGCGGCTGTACATCGAGAAGCTCTCCCCTACCAGCACCAAATATCCGCTGTGGAAAGCACATCCAACCATAACTGCTCCAGCCGAGATAATTTCACCTATACGATGCCCAACTGGCAAATGGGCCCGTTCAGACGAAGAAAGAGCACTCATCTTTGCAGCTCATCTAAAAACGGTCTTTCTTCCGAATCCGTCAACAAACTCTTTTCAGCTCCCCACCTTGCGCACCCCAATGGAAAGTGAGCAACCGAAATTCCAAGCGGAGGAAATTTCTGCAATTATTAAAAACTACCTTAACCCAAGAAAGTCGCCCGGCCATGACAAAATAACCCAAAAATGATCCGAGAACTCCCGATCTGTGCCGTGCGTTACATCTGCAAACTTTTCAACGAGATAGTAAAAAGTGGTAATTTTCCCATAAGTTGGAAAAAAAATGATCCCAAAACCCGGATAGGACAAAACACAGCCATCATCATACAGACCCATTAGTTTATTGCCAAGTCTTTCAAAACTATTTGAAAAAGTCCTACAACTCCGTATAAATACAATCTTGGTTAACCGAAATATAATCCCTCATCATCAGTTTGGCTTCCGTGAAAAGCATGGCACAATTGAACAAGTCAACCGTATCACCTCAGAGATCCGCACAGCATTCGAGCAAAAAGAATATTGCACAGCAATTTTTCTCGATGTCGCCCAAGCCTTTGACCGAGTCTGGATTGACGGCCTAATATATAAAATAAAAGCGACGCTCCCACAATATACACACAGGCTAATGGAATCTTATCTGTCCAACAGAAAATTCGCTGTACGATATAATAGCTTCACCTCTGATGACTTCGAATCAAAAGCAGGTGTACCTCAAGGCAGCGTGCTGGGCCCAACTCTGTATCTTTTGTACACAGCGGACATACCAACAAGCCCTACACTCATCACATCTACTTTCGCCGATGACACGGCTATCCTCAGCCGCTCCAAATGTCCGATCAAAGCTGCTGAGCAACTGGCAACCCACCTAAAGGAGGTAGAAAAGTGGCTAGCAGATTGGCGCATCCGTGTAAATGAACAGAAATGCAAACACGTTACGTTTACCCTCAATAGAAGAAACTGCCCATCATTGACGCTTAACAATGTGGCAGTGCCTCAATCCGACGATGTTGTATATCTTGCAGTTCACCTCGACAGAAGATTAACTTGGCGTAAGCATATCGAAGCCAAGAAAAAGCAAATAAAGCTCAAAGCAATCGGTCTACATTGGCTTATCAACGCACGATCTCCCCTATGTCTGGAATTCAAAGTTCTCCTCTACAACTCTGTATTAAAACCCATCTGGACATATGGCTCTGCACTATGGGGAAACGCAAGCAAGAGCAACATCGAAACCATACAAAGGGCTCAATCCAAGGTTCTCAGAACCATCACGGGAGCACCTTGGTATATCCGAAATGAAAATGTACAAAAAGACCTACACATTCCTAGCGTAATAACCGAAATAAAGGTACAACAGCTTAAGTACACCGCTAAACTGTAGGCACACCCGAATACCCTGGCCAAATCATTAACACGAGTACGTGAAAGTACTCGTCTTCAACGAAACGACCTCCCAACCCTCTAGTAATTAATCAGGGCCATAGATCAATGTAGCATCTTTCAGATGTTAGGTTATGTGTTAGATTAAGATAAACCTAGAAAATTGTTGTTAGTCTTATAAGCCTATATCAGAGATCCAACAAACAAATAAAACGTTAAAAAAAAAAAAAAAAAAAAAAAGGTAGCGTGATGTCAGGGTCCTTCCAGAGTAGACCGACTTCATATCTGCCATTTCTCAAAACGACAGTCGATTGTAGACTCGGTAGAGCTTGAACGTCCTCTTTAGATGACATCGCTTTTGGTGGGGTCGCGTCTAATGAAAACGCTTGTTTGACGATTTCGTGCATCTTAGCGTCGTCATAGCTGCAGCCGCACATATGCATATTAACATGTCCGCTGTTTCGGCTCGGCGATGAGCAGCTTTGGAGCGTCCAGCCCAGACGCGTTTTGGACGCTATTGGTTCATGCCATTTACCCTCTTTTATTTTGAGGGGCACAGCAAGGTTCCAATTATTTGCGCCAATAAGGATGCTGGAACGCACATTGGTATATGATGGTACGAGTAGTCCCGCCAAGTATGGGAACTTTCCGGCGAGTGTTTGCATGTCGATTGACTGTACAGGTAGGTTGAGTCTAGCTACGCTATGGACATCCTGCAGGGAGAATTGTTTGCCGTTCCTTGGATTGGCAATAGTCAGCGTGATACATTTCGATGCGTCGTTTCTGCGTGTCGTGTCATCCGTCCATTTTAGACACAATGGTTGGGGCACGCCTTTCAAGCCCAGCTGCTTATAGACCTTTTCTTCGATGAGCCCTCATCTAGAAATGCAAAAGTATTAGTTACTTTATTCTTATTTAGGATTTGAACTGGAACAACACGGAAATGGGTTTGACCCGAATCTCCATGCACATGTATATGTCTGTCCTCCAGTTTTTGTATATCTGAAACCGTGGCTGAAACTTCGTGTATGTCACTAGTTGCGACGGCTTGTGTTAACTGCTGCTTCTCGTGGATCAATGGATGATGCTTGCTTTTGCAGCCTCGGATGCCGCACAATTTTTCCCGTTGGCACTTCGAGCGGTGGCGATTAAGGCACTGATGACATAGTCTGTGACCGCGCAGAAGGGACCTTTTCCTTTCCAAAGACATCGATCTGAACTGGTTGCAATTTTGCAGTTTGTGGTCTGCTCCGTCACAAGCGACGCATGTAGGCGCCTGAAAGTGCTTCTCTGGTACTTCCACGTGGTGATGAAGGCTTCCACTTCTTTTGTGATATAAAGGCGGTGTCACCAGGCTGGCTGCTTCAGCTATGTCAAATATCCAGTTGCTGAAGGTTTCTATCGACGGTGATTTTGGATGTTTAGGATGCATTGCCCACTGCAGTTTTAATTGTGTGGGCAGTTTTCCCACTAACTCTTGCACGAGCATTGGATTATCCATGTAGCTTCTAAGTTCGCAAGCTTCCATCGTAGAATAGATGTTCCGTACGCACAGTGCGCACTCAATAAGCGGTTCAAGCTTATCTTTGGGTGGAGGCATTTGTCTCGCCCTTTCCAGCAAGTCGTGCAGAATGTGCTCTGGCCGTCCGAAGCACATACGCAATGTTCGTATGATTTCAGGAACCATGCCTGGTAGGAGCAACTTGCACTGAACCATCTCTCGTGCTTTACCCCTAAGACTAGCTTGTAGTCGCATGAGATTTTCGGCGTCTGTATAGCCAGCGATTTCAGTGCTTGTTTGAAAACTGCTATAGAACAGTGGCCACTGTTGCGGGTTGCCGTCAAATGTCGGTAACTCCTTCGGAATTGCCTGACGCGATGCAATTAGTGTTCCTGAGCAACGTTGTTGACAGCTGGGTTCAGCCCAGGGCCACATCAGCGGTTCACTCGGTTGAGGTTGTTCCCGAACGGTGACACGTCGTTGTCGTGCCGTTGTAGAAGACAAGTATGTTGATCGCAAATGGTTTGCCGTTAGCGGTGACGTAACGTTATAGAGATGCCACGTTTCACGTATCGCTGGTTGTGCTGCCACCGGGTGTTTTGGCGCGCAAAGTTCAAAATCTTGCCCAGGTCCCATTTGCACTTGTGATGACTTTGCTAGTGATGATGCAATCTGGGGCCCACCTGCATGTATGGCTTTTGCGAAGGATTGCTGAGCGTTGGCCAATATGGTTGTGACTGCTTCAGAAGCTACGCTTGCTAGTCACAGTTCCAGCTGCTGTCCAGGCCATCCTCCTTGGCTTCCACACAGTCATAATGATACCAGGACTGGTACCGATTGCACTGGACCATGCGGTCATTGTCCTCCTGTTTGCATCTTTTGCAATGATACACTCCACTTGACAGGTCTTCGTTTGGCATCATTAGTTTTTCCTTTTCAACGTATTAAACTTTTAGGTTAAGTATCAATAAGTGAAAATTGGTTATGTAATCACCGAGGTTAACCTGTGATTAGTGTCGATTAGTGTGATTAGTTCGAATAGGTTCCAGGTTCAACCGTAGAACGATTCGGCGTATTTCGTATAAAGAATTTCTTGGGTTAACTCAAGAAACTTTATGTATAATTTTAATTTTAAAGAATTGTTGAGTTCGACAATTACTGGCGAATTTTTAGCAGACCAACACCAGTAAATTTTCATAAACTTCATTTATTAATCACTTCAACTTTTAAACTATTGCACGTGTAGGTGCTGGATTATATATATGTATAGATTTATAACTTATGGTACTAAATATTGGTACAGCTTTAAAATTAAAATGTGCCCTAAGTCGCTTCCTTAGTCAAACTAAAACTTCAATTACATAGCAACAAGCAAAGACCCAATAAAGCAACTTAAAGCACAATAAGTAGCGGTTAATTTCCCAGCACATAGGCAAATTCAAAACAACTTAATCACCGATAGACATGACAGGGAGCCGGCAGAGTTACGGCAGACGAAACAGTAGAATCAGCGACAGAAAGCACCGTTTAGAAACACCCAGAAAAGAGAAACAAGGCTTGATCCCGAACATTCTTCGGATGACGTCTTAAGTTACATTAAGGCAAAAGTTCAAGTCTCCAAAATAGCGGTGGAGAAATTTAAATTTAATTATTGAAGGGAGTTATCTTCCTTTAAAATCAGTGTTCCCGCTGAACTATTTAACTGCATTTGTAGTAACAGTTTTTGGCCGGATCACAATTTAGTAAAAGAATATACGGCCAAAAAGAAATCTCGAGGTCCAGTTAGGCTTACTATCCCCCCTAATATTTCCTCCTGCGGAACGTCAGCATCTGCTGGTGTTCCAAAAAACTAATCTCGTCCCTTCATCTGACCTATCAGAATGTGAGAGGACTTAAATCTAAGCTTCCCAGACTCTATCTAGATAGTCTATAATTTGAATCTAAAATTTTAGTATTTACGGAGACATGGTTAAAACCTGATATTGACGATGAATCTGTTCTTTCCGCAAAATTTTAAATTTTTAGATGTGATCGGACTTCTCGTGTAGGCGGAGGAGTTCTGATTGCTGTTGACTCGGCCTTAACTTCTGACCAAATCCATTCAGCGGAAATTCTGGAGATTGAGTTTGTTAGTGTTAAGGTCAGTTTCAAGTCTTTTTCTGTCTACATTACTTGTTCTTACATCCCGCCACAATCCGACATGGCGGTGTACGCAAAACATTTAGATTCTATTCGATATATTTCTTCATTGCTTTCTGATAGAGATATCTTAATCGTCTTTGGTGACTTTAATTTACCAGAAATAGTATGGTCTCAATCTGATAAATCTACTTTGTTGCTTCCTTCTAAATCTCACTGCTTCGTTGATGGCCTTTTTGAGTTATCATTAGCTCAAATAAACCCTGTGCGAAATAACATAGGCAGATCCTTAGATCTGATATTTGTGTTGGATTCCACCAACTGTGCTGTTACTAGAACCGACCCTCTAGTCTTGCCTGAGGACAATTTTCATCCTACTTTGGATTTATCTGTAGATCTGTCGTTTCGT
Organism: Drosophila saltans; assembly: GCA_018903575.1. Taxonomy (NCBI): domain Eukaryota; kingdom Metazoa; phylum Arthropoda; class Insecta; order Diptera; family Drosophilidae; genus Drosophila; species Drosophila saltans. The sequence goes on from JAEIGH010000489.1 coordinate 21,750, forward strand.
GCACCGATTGTTGGTGTCAGTCCTGTGATTAAATTTCGTAATTTTCGCAAGACTAACTTTGTTAAACTAAATGAGCTCATTCTGAGAACTGACTGGTCATCCTTATACAGTTGCTCAGACATGGATCTTGCTATCTCGTTGTTTTATGATACTCTTGGTTCGCTTTTTAAGGTTTGTGTTCCACTGAGGACTCCAGTGTCGTCTCACCGACCTCCCTGGTTTTCTCGTGAGCTATCCAACTTGAAAAATGTCAAATCCAGATATTATAAAAAATACAAGAAATCGGGACGTTCTTCAGACTTTGCTCTTTACGCAGTTGCTGGCTCCAATTTTATGTTGCTTAACAAGCACTGCTATAATAATTACCTCAAGCGTTGTAAGCTTGAGTTTTCCCGTGATCCTAAACAGTTTTATAGTTTTGCGAATTCTAAACGTAAGATGGATGTCCACCCATCAATATTATCGTTTTGAAAATAATATAGCGGACTCTGATCAAGCGATTGCTGATTTGTTCGCTGATTTCTTCACAACAACATATTCCTCAACGGAATACCGAGCGAATCTGTCGTATCCTTATCAGATAAAAAGGTCCAATTGTATTTGTAGTCCTTCGATCGATGAAAGTTCGCTTCTTAGCGTGCTTAATTTAGTAAAACCTGTGTACACACCTGGTCCTGATGGAATACCTGGTTGTGTACTCAGATTTTGTGCTGAGGCTCTATGTAAGCCACTTCAAAAACTTTTTTTGTTGTCCGTTAAATCTTATCATTTCCTTTCTATATGGAAGGAATCTTATATAATTCCTCTTCATAAAAATGGGCACGGGTTTATGAAACGTAGATCTACAACCACTAACCTCTTAGAATTTACATCATTAACGATCGAAGGATTTAGGAATGCAAGGCAAACTGATGTCGTTTATACTGATTTCAGTAAGGCTTTTGATTCTGTTAATCATACACTTCTTCTTTTAAAATTAAACAAAATTGGTTTCCCATGCAGTTTAATTAGCTGGATTCGTAAATACCTGACAGACAGAACACAGAAAGTTCTATTTAAGTCTTCAAGTTCTAGGTCTATCCAAGTCACTTCGGGGGTGCCTCAGGGTAGTCATCTGGGACCTTTGCTATTTACCCTTTTTATTAACGATCTTCCAACCGTTATAATTCATTCTCGTGTCCTCATGTACGCAGATGATGTTAAGCTTTGTCTCAGCTACAGAGACATTATATCTCCCTCACGGTTGCAGTCTGACGTCCAAAACTTTCAGTTTTGGTGTCAACACAACTTATTAAACCTAAACACATCTAAACGCAAGGTTATGACTTTTTTCAGAAATACTCCTCAGTTGATTACCTACTTTCTTAATAACGTTCCATTAACCAGACTTAATGAGATGATTGACTTGGGAGTACTTATGGACCATAAATTGACTTTTAAGTCTCATATAAGTACTACTGTCGGAAGCCATGGGTGTTCTTGGGTTTGTTAAAAGATGGTTAAAGGAATTTGACGATCCATATACTACCAAAGTTATTTACACCTCATTGGTTCGTCCAATTTTGGAATATGCATCCTGCATATGGTCACCCCAATACGATTCACATAAAGCAAGGATAGAATCAGTTCAAAAACAGTTTCTTCTCTTTGCTCTTCGTGGTCTGAGCTGGGATCGTAATATCAACTTACCTTCGTACTCTAGTAGACTTCTTTTACTTGACCTTCCTTCTCTTACTAATCGTAGATTAATGCTTGACGTCATATTTATGCACAAGCTTCTTAATGGGGATATAGACTCTCCCGAGCTATTGAACCGAGTAAAACTAACAGTTTCTTGTAGACCTACTAGAAACTATATTCCTCTAACACTTCCACGATGTACTACTAACTACCTTATGTATGAACCTTTTCGAGTTCTTTGTTCTGATTATAATCGTCTTTATCATGTAATCAGTTCAGAGCTCTCGATTCCTTTACTAAAAACTTCTATTCTTTCCTATCTAGCACGTATCTAGCTACAGTTTCGCTTTTTGTCTGTGTTTTGTGAATTGTCCCCGCGACTCGACCCGTGCATTATGCGGCTTGCGCCCCTCGGTCGGTTGGGCGGGAGGTGTGGGCAATTGGTGCTCCCGTTGGGATTCGCGCGTAAAAAAAAAAAAAAAAAAAGGTACAGTCACAGCAAAGCAGCGCAGTCATGGAAGGAAACAAACGCTAGACATAGCAACAGTAGCAACTGAAACGGTAGTTTTGTCGCCTGTGAGAGAAAGGGAGAGGTTACTTTTTGGGTTCTCATTGGTCGACGAGCTTGGCGTCGAGACCAAAGTCCACATACTGAGACAAATAATGGAATAATACAACCATTAAATAACGGCACAAGTTTCTTCAATTTGATTTTGAACCGGATAAAAGGCGACCACCAGCATCACAGGGATAGTCCACAGCGAACCTCCAATGAGTTGACAACAAGACAGTCCACCGCGAACCTTCAAAGTGTCAACAACAAAAGGAGTCCAGCGAACCTTCGACAAGTCAACAACAGGATATCCAATAAGGATAATTAAGCCAACGTTCACCAGCAAGGATATTCAACTACAATCAAGGATAATTAAGCCAACGTTCACCAGCAAGGATATTCAACTACAATCAAGGATAATTAAGCCAACGTTCACCAGCAAGGATATTCAACTGCAATCAAGGATAATTACGCCAACGTTCACCAGCAAGGATATTTAGCTACAATCAAGGATAATTACGCCAACGTTCACTAGCAAAGAAAAGGCAAAGACAAATAAGGATAACTAAGCCGACATTCTCTACAAGTTTATTAACCAAGGATCCTCTAAGCCAACGCTCACTGCAAGGATAACCAACCACGGTTAAGCAAAGCAAGGTTGAACGATTAAACCAAGCAACATTAATGTACGCCTGCTTCGACGATGTTTAGGTATTGCTTCTTGGTACCGCAGATTTGTTCCCGAGTTTTCTAGCATCTTTAGCCTATCACCACCGTTGAAGAAAAACGCTAAATGGAAGTGGGATGCAGAACAACAACAGGCCTTTGATGAACTGAAACTACGATTGACATCAGCTCCTATTTTGGCATTTTTCAACTGTAAGTTCTACTTGCAGACAGATGCCAGCGATTATGGATTGAGCGCAGTATTAACCCAGTATCAAGAAGGAACAGAACGAGTTATCGCCTATGCCAGTAGATGTATCCTTGCGCCGGAAGAAAATTACTCAGCCACCGAGGAGGAGTGTCTCGCTATCGTTTGGGCAACTACGCTGTTATTTGGAAGGATATAAATTCGAAGTCATCACGGATCATCAGGCCTTGAAGTTTCTCAATTCAATAGATAATCCCACAGGTCGTATAGCTAGATGGACACTTAAACTACAACAATACAATACCGCAGAAGAAAGTTAAACGTCGTGGCCGACACCTTGTCTCGACAACCATTGGAGGTGCTAAACTCAATTCAGGATACTCTACCTGAGTGTCCCTGGTGGAATAAAATAAAGCTGCAAGTAGAAGAAAAACCAGAACAGTTCCCCGATTTTCGCTACGAAGGCCGAAGGAACCGACGGAGAATTCATCACCCCGACGAGAATGACTCCATACCATGGAAGCTATGTGTACCAAAGGAAGCTCGCCAACGAGTACTATGCGAATGTCACGACGAGTATACCGCAGGATATTTGGAAATCCGGAAAACAGTGCTCAGAGTCTCCCAAAAATACTACTGGCCTGGATTTTTCCGCGATGTAAAGCATCACGTGCGCAACTGTCTTCAATGCCAAAAATATAAAGTGGATCAAATGAAGCCAGCTGGAAAAATTTTTACTCTTCAAGTTTCAGAACCATTCAATACCGTGTGCGCTGACTTTGTCAGACCCTCCCGAGATCAAAGCAAGGTAATACTGTTCTATTAGTAGATGGGTGGAGCTTGTACCTCTGCGAAAAGCCACCGCTACTGCCTTAGAAAACGCATTTCGAGAACGAATCATCGGACGCTTTGGAACACCACGCACTTTGGTATGCGACAATGGAACACAGTTCACCAGTCGCACCTTCAAAGAACATTGTCAACGAGCTGGAGTAGAGATTGAGTACACTGCCCCTTACACACCGCGTCAATATCCTACCGAGCGGGCCAATCGCACCGTGAAGACCATGATATCCCAATACCTGGGAGAAAAGCAGAGTAACTGGGATCACTCTCTACCCGAATTTAAATTGGCAATCGTGCTGGGTAAGGAACCCCGTATTCCTGGAGCCCTGTACGATGAGGTTACACCTGGACAAGGTACCACACCCTGGTCCCCTGAAGTTCGAAGACGACGTATGCCAGATGTTTTCAAAATGGCCCAGGAGAACATGCAACAAGCTTCAGTAGAGCAAGGACGTCACTACAATTTGCGACGTAGAGACTGGCGACCAGCGATTTGAGATCTGATCCTCCTGAAGCAACACCACTTGTCCAAGGCCGCGGAAGGCTTTGAAGCCCAGAAGACTGTCGAAGTTATCCGACCGGAGACGAATTAATTCGCAGGGGCCACTTGTTGGAAGGTGTGCTTTCCCAACGTCACTGTCTCCCGCTGGGGGGTCTCAAAGTCACGGCGGGGCTGCCCCATTCATCAGGAGTCATCGAGGACGTAGTAGCCACCTGGGAAACAGAGTTCGCCAGCCATCTTTAACCAGCGAGCCTACTCCGGAGTGCGATCAGCCAACGATGCCGGCCGCTTCCACACTCATCCCATCGGAAAATGAGTTAGACCGCCCAGCCCCTTCGTCCGGCGACTTCGTTCAAAAGGAGCCTATCAACTGCTGGCGGATAATGGACGCCATCGTAACCAAGGTGGATGTATAAAAACAAGCTATCGAACTGCCAGACATCGCCTGTTTTGACCCTGGGCATTTTCGCGGCTACCGTGGGTGGATACCGTCACCCTCGGGGATGAAGCGAAGGGAATACCAAGACGTACGCACCACGCCTCAATAACCCCAGAGCGTAGCTGGAAGTTCGCCCAGACGCTCGCCATCGCTGGACAGCGATATCGATCTCGAGGGTATGATAGTCGACACGACTTCAACTCCAGAACTTGGATGGCGTACCAAAGGAGTCGAGTACTTCTTGCCCCTACTGCTCATACAACAAGTCGAGAACTACGCTACTCTTCACCAAGAGAGGAAGTTCAGATGCGAAGCCGCTGGCCGGATGTATAGCTTACGGATGAACCGGGCCTAACAAGTAGTGTCAATTTGACAATCCGACACAATATCAATGTTCCTTTTATTTTGTTTGCTATCCTAATGAATAGGAAATAATAATTTGTTATTATAAAATCTAAATACTCTGACTTGCTTTATAGCGCTAATGATCAGTTTTCTCATCTCTAGGTACATTCTTACATATATATATAACCATTAGTTTTCCCATCTCTAGATATATATACATGCATACATAGTTAACAACGCAGCAGTATCAAAGGCGGCCGCATACATATGTACATTCACTCGGTGGAGTACACACATACACGTGTATGTACTCATGCGAGTCCAACGGGACTTGCACGAAATTGTCAGGTTGCTTTTGCGCAGTTTCGTTTTTTCGCTCGACAACGGGATCAAAAAAATGAGTACGTGACGATTCTGACGCCGACTCTTGACGCGTGTCGCGACAGAATCGGTCGTCGTGGCAATTTTGATTGTCTGGTCGCAGGCCGCGTCTGGCAAAAGGCAGAGTCTGGGCAGAGAAAACATCGAAAGTTCTCGAAATAATGGCCAGCGACTGCGCAATGGAAATGAAAGAAGTCTCTTTTGTCTGAAAAACTTCAAAGTAAAGAATCAGGAGTGAAAGCAGTGCAAGTGTTGAAAAAATTAAATACCGATTATATCTACAAGGATGTATAGACAAATCACGGATTTACCCAGAGCCCAGTGCGAAAAATTAAAATAAATCACCAATCATTAATTTCCTATATGAAGCCTTCGCGAATAATAATCGCTCTTTGAGTAGTAAAATTTATATTTCAGATCTACTTATATTTATATATTTACTCCCAGCAAAGTCTAACGGAAACCCATGGGACAAGCAGCCAACGAGGGGCATGCGAGTTCCTAAGAACCTTCTCCCAAACTAGAAGAGGAAAGCTAAAACAATTTATTACAACAATTTGGAATTTGAATTGGAGACTACACATCCTCTCAATATTGATAAACTTGATATTGAGACACTGTCCGGTTAACTTTGTAGCCCTCATCTCAACGAGCTCGCGTTTCTTTTTTCTTTGCGATATAATTAGAAAATCGGCACTCTTTGATCCAAGTCGATGTTTTCCGTATAACTTAACAGTAAAACTTGCCCAAATAATTGCAGTGGGGCAGCCATTTTATTTATTGGTATACCTCACTCTCCCTCCACCTCTAGCTGTTCCACTACGTCCTCTCTATTTTTCATTTAACTTGGTAAAAATAAAAAGAAAAAATTGATAGGCAATTGCCATCGATAAGAAGCAAAATAGAATTTATAGTCCCAAAAATCTATTGCAAAACGAAACGGAAGGAGGACTGTGGAAGGAGGAGGATAATATTATCTGTAAATATTTGCAGATATCTTTTTTTTCAAAAATCATTTTCTGAGTACGTTTCTTTGACATTGAAGTTGAACTTTTTACCTTTCCCTGCTATTGTATTATTATAGGTCTAACAAATTTTACAAGTTCTAGTTTCTAAACAAAAAAAAAAAAAAAAATTTATATAGAACCATCATTGTAAAGTTTCTCAATAAAAACTATAACAAAATTCTTTGCTGTGAACAATACTAATTTGAATACCACTAACAGATGAAGATCAAAGTTCCTGCGGTTCTCTTTCGGTTACTAAGTGCAATTTTTTTTTTTTTTTACGCGCAAAATGTTAGCGGGTGCCTTCACTGCCCACAACTTCCCGACCAACCGACCGAGGGGCGCAAACCGCATGACGTACGGCACGAGTCGCGGGGAACAGTTGACATAAACAGACAAATAACGAAAGCTACAGCTATTTACGAGCTAAGTAGGAAATGATAAAAGATTTTAGTACTGATAAAGAGAGCTCTGTGCTGATCACACGATAAAGTCGATTATAATCAGCCGACAGGACTCGAAAGGGATTATGCAATGCATAGTTAGTAGTACAGTGTGCAAGGAATAAGGGAATATAGTTTCTAGTAGGCCTAGATGGTACCGAAAGATCAACTTGGTGTAATAACTCAGACGAGTCAATATCACCAATTAGTAGCTTGTGCATGAAGATAACACCATTAGCATTATTCTACGGTTAGTAAGAGAAGGAAGGTTAATTAAGAGAAGTCTACTAGAGTACGATGGCAGGTTGACATTGCGATCCCAGTTAAGACCACGAAGAGCAAAAAGCAGAAATTGGTTTTGAATAGATTCAATTCTAATTTGGTGTGACTCGTATTGAGGTGACCATATGCATGATCCGTACTCCAAAATAGGACGGACCAAAGAGGTATAGAGAATTTTGGTAGTGTAAGGATCGTCGAATTCTTTCGACCATCTCTTGACAAAACCAAGAACGCCTGTGGCTTTAGCGATTATCGTAGAGATATGGGAGTTGAAGGTTAATTTACGATCCATGAGTACACCTAAATCATTCATTTCATCAAGGTGTTCTAATGGAGTGTTATTCAAAGAGTACTTCATAATCTGAGGAGAGGTCCTATAGAACGACATAACCTTGCACTTAGTGGTATTTAAGTTTAAAAGGTTGTGCTGACACCAACACTGAAAATTATTAAGATCAGCTTGCAATCTACTGGACGAAACCATATTGCTATAGCTAAGGCAAAGCTTAACATCGTCTGCAGCAAGACGGAAGGAAGATCATTTATGAAATTATAGAACTACAAAAATATTGCAACTGAAAAGTTACAATTTTTTCAAAAGCTTTTGGAACAGCTGACAACTTGGAAATACCCCTATATCACATCAGACTTACTACCCTTTTTATGGAGAGGAGTTACAAATGATTCCTTTTCAACGGACAACGACAATAATTTCTGAATAGGCTTACATAACGATTCAGCGCAAAATCTGAGTACACAACCATGAATCCCATCGGGACCTGGCGAGTACACAGGTTTGACTTGCTTAAGCACAAAAACTTTCGTCAATTAAAGGATTGAATATGCAAATTGACTTTTTTAACTCATAAGGATACGGAGAGTTTGAGTGGTATTCCGTTAAGGAATAGGTTGTTTTGAAAAAATCAGCAAACATATCGGCAATGGCCTGACCTGGTTAGGATCACTGTAAAACTGAAGTTTACATCGCCGAAGATAATCCTTGTAGCATTGTGTATTAAGGTCATTAAATTTGAACGAGCAATAGCATCTGAGCAATCTGATGAACGACCTGCCTTTTTATAACTCTTATAATATCTCGACTTAAAATTTCTTAAATTGGACAGCTCCCGAGGGGGGTTTATTAGACCGAACTGATCTACCGAGAGGAATACAAACTTTAAAAACGGAATCAAGCATATAATAGAAATAATGAATAGCAGAGTCCATGATGGTACAATTGTATTATTAAGTCTGACTGCTTGAATTGCTTCCAAGTGATTATTATATGTGCCACGTTCCAACGGGCGTTGGATAGCGTCATCGGCGCAGACATGGAGCCGTATGCCTTTGCCTACTTGGATGACATCATTGTGATTGGAAACACCCCGGAGCAACACTTGAATAATTTGATGGAAGTTTTACGAAGACTACGACGGGCCAATCTTAAAATTTATAAAGAGAAATTCACTTTTTTCAAAGGAAGCTGACGTATCTGGGTCACGTGATCAGTAACCAAGGGATACACACCGATCCAGCTAAAGTCACCGCGGTAAGAGAACTAAAAGCACCACCCAATGTCAAAGAGCTACGTCAATGTTTAGGGATGGCCTCTTGGTACCGACGATTCGTACCGAACTTCTCGACCATCGCACAGCCTATGACCAGTTTGCTGAAGAAAGGAAAACGCTGGAGTTGGGGAAAGGAGCAGGAAGAAGCGTTCGTGTTCTGGCATGCCCGGATTTCGACCAAAAGTTCGTGTTACAGACCGATGCAAGTGATGTAGGATTAGGAGCGGTGCTTACACAACAAATAAAGGGCCACGAGAGAGTGATTGCCTACGCCAGTCGTCGCCTCATCGCGGCGGAGGAAAACTACACAACCACGGAAAAAGAGTGTCTGGCCATTGTCTGGGCCATTAGAAAAATGAGGTGCTACCTGGAAGGTTACCGCTTTAAGGTAATCACGGATCACATGGCGTTGAGGTGGCTTTACTCTATCCAATCCCCTTCAGGTCGAGTAGCGCGATTGGCGCTGGAGCTCCAGCAATACCAGTTCGACTTCAAGTACCGTAAAGGCCAGCTGAACGCTTTGGCTGATACCCTGTCCCGTCAGCCCGGAGGTGCACTACGCCAGATGCGCACCGAAACCCCCGAGTGTCGGTGGTTAACCCGGATGATAGAAAAGGTGGCGAAGGAGCCTGATAAATATGCGGATTATGCGGTAGAAAACGGTCAACTATACCGCAACATCGGACACAGAGCCGACGACGACGATTATTGGCCCTGAAAATTATCCGTCGCCAACGAGAACCGAAGAAAGGTCCTACAAGAATGCCATGATGTCCCCACGGCAGGACACTTAAGAGTGCGGAAGACAGTTACCAAAGCAATGCAGCGCTACTACTGGCCAGGTATGTTACGAGACATAGCCAGATACGTGAGAGGGTGTGAATCGTGCCAGAGATATAAACTTCACCAGGTAAAGCCCGCGGGAATGATGTTAACACGGCGATCGGAAGAGCCGATGGAAATACTTTGCGCAGACCTTGTGGGCCCTCTTCCCAGGTCAAAACAAGGACATTCAATGCTATTGGTATTTCATGAGGCCTTCTCAAAGTGGGTGGAACTGATCCCTTTGCGCAAAGCTACCGCAGCCAGCTTGCAAAAAGCCTTTCGGGAACATATCCTCGTACGTTTCGGAAACCCCAGGATCCTCGTATGTGACAACGGCACCCAATTCACTAGTCGGGCATTCACAACGATGATGTCTTCCCTGGGAATAGAATTGCAGCATACTGCCCCATACAGCCCCCAAGGTAATCCCACTGAGCGATCGAACCGAACCATAAAGACGATGATGGCGCAGATAACGACCGAAGAACACCAGACTTGCAATCAAAGAATGGCCGATATTATGCTGGCTATTAATTCTAGCGTCGCCGATTCCACAGGATACTCCACGGCTTTCCTGATGCATGGACGAGAGCCCCGACTACCGGCCACATTGTATGATGAAGTGACCCCAGGCTCCGCAACTCACCCGCAGTCCCCTGAGGGGCGGGCAGATAGAATGAAGGAAATTTTCCATATAGTCCGAGGCAATCTTCAAAAGGCTTCGAAGGACCAAGGAAGACATTACAATCTTCGACGCCGGGAGTGCCGACCGACCCTCCAATCGTGGGTTTGGTGCAGGCGGCATCATCTATCCAACGCAGCCGAAGGAGTCGCAGCAAAGCTGGCCCCAGAATACGATGGGCCCTACCAGGTAACGAAGTTCGTTTCGCCCATTATCGTCCGCTTGAGGCGATCTGGCGAGCGACAAGGGCGAGTTGCCCACATCTCCCAAGTGAAGCCCTGCCACAACCAAGATGACCCGGAAGTCGATGACAACGAGCAGGGGGAAACACCTAGAGATGAAGACGAGGATGTGTAAGCCATCATGTATTAAGGTAGCGTGTAAGATACATATAAGAAAACCCATGTTATGTAAATGAATTCAAACGAAATATTGTTAGCTGCACCAGGTTTAGCTTCAGGGTTACGGTCAGGTTGAGGAAAATAGATAGAAGGGAATAATTTAAACTTTACTTTGCAGAATGGATGAAATTATCGTCATAGACGACAGCTCTAATGACACCGTTCCGTTTCCCCCAACAAAAGGAGGGCTACGGGTGACGTCGAGGCGGAGTGGAATCCCCTAATGCACGTGGGAGAGGTTTCAACACAGCCCAGCGGAAGCGAGTACGTGCCCTCGTCCACGCCGTCCGAGGACTCCTCGGAGTATGACTCGGCACCAAGACGACGATCGACCCGCTCGTCGACACGAGTGACTTCGGAAGATGAGGAATCGGCGGATTTGCCTCGATATTCGATATTCCCCGAGGTCCGAGTTTTCGTCCCGGCCGTCACCTCGATACGCGGATTCTCCGCGTTATGCCGACTCTCCGAGGTACGTGTCGGAGGTAGAGGAAGCCGACGATAGACCCCGATACCTTTACCGGGTATACCAGGAGGAGGAGAATTTCGGCTACCAATTGGATGGTTGCGTGGTGTGCATGCGCACACATACTACAACGGTAGTAATTAAGGTACCGGGCATGAGAGGCGAAGGCCCCTACGTCGAGGAGCCCCAGGAGGATAATCCGGAGTCTGACGTGCCCACAGTTAACGGATGGGGTCATGCACGACCTGCAACCGCCGCCGCCGCCACCCAAATGGAGCCGACTACTGGCCTCACAGTCGCGGTGGCCACCCAAACCGGGATCACCGCGATATTCGAGCCAAATGAAAACCTCGAAGACGGAGGACCACTGTTCCGGCGACGCTACCCCGAGCTTTCCCTGGAAGTGGAAAAGCCCCTGACAGAATGGGAAAAAGATATTCTGGAAAGTGTGTTGGTTCCGGATAGTGGCCACGATTGGGAGGAGGAGATAACTCGTCTCTTTGACATGGGTGCGGAGGAGCCAATAGGATCGCATCCACACAATTATTCTGGATTCCGGACACACACGTCCGGGTTATTTTAATTTTTGCATCTGTCATGATCTCTATTATTCTTTATAATAAGCCACTGAAGGCAACTCTATTCGAAAACCGAGCGTTATTATTATTATCAGTAGGCTAATTCAAAATTGGCGGGCCATCCCAGTAGAACTATTATTATCAGTAGGTTAATTCAAAATTGGCGGGCGATACCCACAAAGTTAGGGACGTATCGTTTTCAGTGATCGAGTCAAGATGGAGTCCTGAGTTAATGAGGTCACACTAAGAAGATTAAACGGTAATGTGTCGATAATGAGTCGATAAGGATGTCGATGGAAAAGCTCAAATACGGGTAAAAAATGTGACCAGGGCGCAAGCGTGGCGGGCTGGCGTCACTTTATGTTGAACTCTCGAAACGGATAGACGTGTATACGGAAAGTAAACGGGCAACGAGTGAAAGTTTCAAAAGTGGAGTGTGAGAAAGACAGTTTTTAATATAAAAGGAGAAGGAGAAACAAAAGGAAAAGGGATAAGATCGTTGATAGAGACGCGTGATAGAAGAGACAGGAGTGAACAAGAATCAGTGCATAAACAGAAATAGAAGTGGTGAAATTATTAATTATTTTTCTGCAACAAAAAAAAAAAGGAAAAAAGAACTTACGCGCCCAGCTGCAACAAAACATGGCTCGCGCCGATTCAGAGTAAGCATTGGGGTTAGAATGATAGTGGAATAGACCTGGTGCAGTCCGGTCGTCATTTTGTTTTCTTTAAAAGAAATTGTACGTTTGATAATAGGATTTTTTTTCAAAAAAGGTAAAACATATAAAACGAAATAAAGAATAAAACAGAAAAAAAAGAAGAAGAAGAAAAGAAAAAATAATAGGAAGTGAATAAAATCAAAAGGCATTAAGTGTTCAATTCATTTGCATGTGGTAGTATTGGTTTACTAGTTTTCCTTCCCCTTCCCACTAACCCCGTACTAGTAGAAGACGATCTCCCTACTAGTTCCTAATACCATCTATTAACCTCCGAGGTAGCTGAGGATTACTCCCTGCTGATCTCCTTTTTCTAACTCATAGTTCCAATCTGAGGTGATCTGACCCGTGCGAAGACCACACTCAAGCCGAGGTTTGAAATATACCTGAGATTTCCTACCCTAGTAGTGCCCTACTAACCCCCGGTACTAGGTGTGGAGTTGCCCACCAGTTACCCAGTCAAGGGTCAAGGTCCCGTTAGGGATTAGCTAAAACTAACTCGACTGACCACGCCCCGTCACTCGAAGGTCTCGGCAGATACAAATTTCTTATATTGTGGACCCAATAAGACTGAGAGTTGTACCCCGGCCTTAGAAGGTTCCTTACAACACAACCAAACAAGTCTAAACAATGGTTAGGGTATTACCCGGACACAAACATTTTAACACACACAGTGAGGCAGGGAAAGGGAAGGGGTTAGTACCCATTTAATAAGATATCTCTTGTCTTTCATTTTTCACGTTATAAACTTTATTGATTAGAACTTATTCAATTTATTCCCTAACCACACTTTGTATTCTGCACTTTTTTTTACCTACCACTTTGAGTTCACAAGCTTGATTGATTTTCCATTTTTCTGCGCAGTCGCCGCGTGCCCAAATTTTCTTCCAGAAGCTTCTATTGCCATCTTGGCGTCGACGCTGTCTGTCCGTCGTCGCCTGCCAGACGCGGCCTGCGATGGACCAATCAAAGGTCGACATTATGGCGTGATAATTATCACTCCATATATGTATTGGTCGCGTGCCGTTACATTTTAGGCGTCAGTAGTAAACGGCGGTGACGGACGTCGGCAGCGAGCGTCATCAGCGAGCGTCGGCAGCGGGAGTCTGCGTCGTTTGCATTTACTTCTTGGTGCAAAAGAAAGACGAAATAAATACAACTGCGCAATAGCAACGGCGACAAAACTATGCAAGTTCCGTTGCCATGGTGATGCAGTGTAAATATATGTACGTAGATATGTCTCTGTATGTGCCTAAAAAAAAAGGGAAATCTAATTTCTACACTAACAAAAATCAGAGTATGGTAGTTTTTAAAATCTAGACTTATTATTCCCTAGTTTCAATGGGAGTATATAAAAAATATGAAGATAAAAGGAACTTAAACCGTGCCACTGCATTGTGACGGAGATCCAAAAAAAGCTTCGTAACATCCCCCCTTTACTTCGGGTGGGCAAGACAGGTGAACGTCACGGTGACCTGTTGCGACGTGTTTATCCGTACGCTGTACAGGTTTCTTTCCAGTTCGACCCGGAACTTCCTGGCTTGTCGCTGCTGCATTTGCTCGGTGATGTGATTTACTAGCGTTTGTGGGAGAATTTCCGTCCCTTTCACCCTCCAGCCACTGGGTACAGGTTGCCACATCTCTCGGGGCTTTTTCTCGGAAGATTTGCCTGCACGGCCGTTTTCCTCATGACATTCGATTGACGGTTCTGGTGATCCTGGCGGTGAGATATCTTCAAACGTTGGATATGGTGCCGGCTCGAGTTCCTGACGTACTTCCTCGTCTCTTTGGAAGTCGAAATCTAGTGGACTGTAGGTCCGTGGTAGCCCCTCCATGTCCCAAGTCGCTTTGGGCAATGGCCAAGAGTGGACCTCACCCGTTTCCTGATCCCTGAATACGTTACTGACCGGGCTTGGACAGTAAGGTGGTGGTGTACCGTCGTGGGCCCAATCTTCTGGGCTGTTGCCCCTGGACGGTGGTGACATCGGTCCCGGCGAATGGTTAGGAGAACAGCCAACAGACAACAGACAACAGACACACGGGATAGGGTGGCGTGGCTCGTTAATCCTGGTATTCGGTGCGTGTCATGCCCGGAGGAGACGGCATCCAGCCTCGGTATCCATCAAATCTGCCTGGGTCGAAGCAGGCTATGTCCGACAGCTCCAAATGTCGGTCTAGCAATTGTATGTTCAGGATTGATGGACGTTCGGGAGCTTCGGTGATGCGCCAGCAGTTTATCTCTGCATCTGCCTGGTCTTCTGTTAGTGGAACGACTGACGGCTGCGGAGTGTCAGCTTGCGGTGGTAATACTGGACGCTCGGGATTTGGCTCTTCAGATGACGTTGGTCTGGCGAATTCTGCCTCCCATGTTGAAACTACATCTTCAATGACCTCTCGTATTTCACCCACAGTGAGGTGATGATTGACCATGGTTTTTTTTTTTTTATTTCCATTTATTTACTCTTGAAAATTATTATTTAATTTAATATCATTATATATACAAATAAGGCAAAGAACTATTTTGAGAAGCGAGATAGCATCCGTGATGATGGTAGACAGACCTCTGTGGGACTCCTGTGAGGCATTCCTTGACAGAGGCAAAGATTCCCATCATGATGCTGCCGCTCGCTGGCGCTCCGCGGCCCGCAGATTACTTATTGCGACCACCGCAAAAGCGCACACAGCTTCCCATGTAGCCCGGTCATTCACCATTTCTGGTACCAAATTGGAGACCGTCAGCGTGACCCCAGCGATGAAACACATAGTGCGGCGTTCTGCTGCAAATCGGGCGCAGTGAAAAAATATATGTTCTGCGTCTTCTAGCACGTCGATCCCGCATACTGTGCAGTAGGCAGCTTGGTCGTGTCCGAAGCGATGCAGATATTGTCTGTTTCCTATTCATCCACAAGGTGATATCTGGAATGACTCTATGAGTCCATCTCCCCTTCCGCGACTCATTCCATCTAGACTGCCTGCATGACAAGTTTTCATTTCTCGCTGCCAGAGGCGTGTATCGAGCCAAACTCCAAGGTATCGAATGGCTCTTTTCAATTCGACTACAATGCCATCTACTGCAATCTTTGCTGTTTCAACTTTTTTTCTGCTACTTACGAGGACGGCTTCGGTTTTGTAAGCATCTAGTAACAAACCGACTGAGCGCAGCCAGCTGGTAATTTGCTCCAGAGCGACGTTGGTCGCAGTCTCCACGGTGCAAACTTCTTTTCCCACTACTACCAATGCAACGTCGTCCGGCGTGAGGCAAGACATGCCTTTCGTATCTCGCTGATGGTATCGTTCCACCAGAACACCGGTTGGTGATGCTTTCTGTATGCCTTGCTGTGGCGCATGCTAGCATTACAGGCAGTGTCTACCATACGGACAAGCTCCTCCACCATTACGTCTGCCGATGCAATAGAGATTTCTGTGTGGGACAACGACGCTGAGAATGCCGCAACGTTTAACGTGTCAACCCTGTAGTTCTTGCCAGGACAGGATTGAGCTGCGAATTGTGTGCAGGTTACCCCTCCGACTGAGAAGAATATTGCCTCGTGATCGCTTGCAGTGTAAATGTTTCCAAGAGCCCATTTGGCCAATCTCTGTAGGCTGGAACTAAGATATGTTAAATCGATTATTGATGAGCCCATACCTGGACGGCTGTAGGTATATTGGGAACCTGTGTTGAGCAACACAACATCAAGTGGCGCAAGTGCCTCTAGAAAAATACGGCCTCTGGCAATGGTAGTAGAGCTGCCCCATTCCATTCCCCATCCATGCTTTACCTGATGAACTCCTGGACCAACAGTTATCCGATTTATGTTTATGGGGCTTGCTAATAATAACGACATCTATCGCGTGTTCTCTCACCGTTTGTGACGGCAGATCCTGCGCTGCTTCGCAGTGATTAAGATTTATTTGTAAAAGCTGATTGCCCATGGTGCTTTGAAATATACGGGTTACGGACAGGGACGTTGGGAGGGCTCACCCTCCAGCAAGTGGCCCCTGCGAATTAATTCGTCTCTGTAGATTGGCCTCTAGCCTAGCCTTTGCGGATGGTCGGCCGGTGTTAGCTCGCCTTTGTCATTAGGCTGTATTCGCTCCTCGTCTGGAGTGTCTGCTTCGTCTCCTTGCTGAGGTTTGAGGTCGTCTATGCTTGCTGTTCTTCGTTGTCGCTCGTCAGCCTTCTGCAGTCGGACGATGTTATTTGAGATGAACTTGACGACTCGGTACGTTACCAGGAGTAACTGCATCATATAGGGCTCCAGGGATGCGTGGTTCTTTACCCAATACTAGGTATGCTGGCGTAAATCCGGTTGACTCG